>OU696698.1:53551256-53610552 GCA_916050605.2 Platycheirus albimanus | reverse complement strand
AATAACAATAACAATAACAATAACAATAACAATAACAATAACAATAACAATAACAATAACAATAACAATAACAATAACAATAACAATAACAATAACAATAACAATAACAATAACAATAACAATAACAATAACAATAACAATAACAATAACAATAACAATAACAATAACAATAACAATAACAATAACAATAACAATAACAATAACAATAACAATAACAATAACAATAACAATAACAATAACAATAACAATAACAATAACAATAACAATAACAATAACAATAACAATAACAATAACAATAACAATAACAATAACAATAACAATAACAATAACAATAACAATAACAATAACAATAACAATAACAATAACAATAACAATAACAATAACAATAACAATAACAATAACAATAACAATAACAATAACAATAACAATAACAATAACAATAACAATAACAATAACAATAACAATAACAATAACAATAACAATAACAATAACAATAACAATAACAATAACAATAACAATAACAATAACAATAACAATAACAATAACAATAACAATAACAATAACAATAACAATAACAATAACAATAACAATAACAATAACAATAACAATAACAATAACAATAACAATAACAATAACAATAACAATAACAATAACAATAACAATAACAATAACAATAACAATAACAATAACAATAACAATAACAATAACAATAACAATAACAATAACAATAACAATAACAATAACAATAACAATAACAATAACAATAACAATAACAATAACAATAACAATAACAATAACAATAACAATAACAATAACAATAACAATAACAATAACAATAACAATAACAATAACAATAACAATAACAATAACAATAACAATAACAATAACAATAACAATAACAATAACAATAACAATAACAATAACAATAACAATAACAATAACAATAACAATAACAATAACAATAACAATAACAATAACAATAACAATAACAATAACAATAACAATAACAATAACAATAACAATAACAATAACAATAACAATAACAATAACAATAACAATAACAATAACAATAACAATAACAATAACAATAACAATAACAATAACAATAACAATAACAATAACAATAACAATAACAATAACAATAACAATAACAATAACAATAACAATAACAATAACAATAACAATAACAATAACAATAACAATAACAATAACAATAACAATAACAATAACAATAACAATAACAATAACAATAACAATAACAATAACAATAACAATAACAATAACAATAACAATAACAATAACAATAACAATAACAATAACAATAACAATAACAATAACAATAACAATAACAATAACAGTAACAATAACAATAACAATAACAATAACAATAACAATAACAATAACAATAACAATAACAATAACAATAACAATATCAATAACAATAACAATAACAATAACAATAACAATAACAATAACAATAACAATAACAATAACAATAACAATAACAATAACAATAACAATAACAATAACAATAACAATAACAATAACAATAACAATAACAATAACAATAACAATAACAATAACAATAACAATAACAATAACAATAACAATAACAATAACAATAACAATAACAATAACAATAACAATAACAATAACAATAACAATAACAATAACAATAACAATAACAATAACAATAACAATAACAATAACAATAACAATAACAATAACAATAACAATAACAATAACAATAACAATAACAATAACAATAACAATAACAAGAACAATAACAATAACAATAACAATAACAATAACAATAACAATAACAATAACAATAACAATAACAATAACAATAACAATAACAATAACAATAACAATAACAATAACAATAACAATAACAATAACAATAACAATAACAATAACAATAACAATAACAATAACAATAACAATAACAATAACAATAACAATAACAATAACAATAACAATAACAATAACAATAACAATAACAATAACAATAACAAAACAATAACAATAACAATAACAAAAAAATAACAATAACAATAACAATAACAATAACAATAACAATAACAATAACAATAACAATAACAATAACAATAACAATAACAATAACAATAACAATAACAATAACAATAACAATAACAATAACAATAACAATAACAATAACAATAACAATAACAATAACAATAACAATAACAATAACAATAACAATAACAATAACAATAACAATAACAATAACAATAACAATAACAATAACAATAACAATAACAATAACAATAACAATAACAATAACAATAACAATAACAATAACAATAACAATAACAATAACAATAACAATAACAATAACAATAACAATAACAATAACAATAACAATAACAATAACAATAACAATAACAATAACAATAACAATAACAATAACAATAACAATAACAATAACAATAACAATAACAATAACAATAACAATAACAATAACAATAACAATAACAATAACAATAACAATAACAATAACAATAACAATAACAATAACAATAACAATAACAATAACAATAACAATAACAATAACAATAACAATAACAATAACAATAACAATAACAATAACAATAACAATAACAATAACAATAACAATAACAATAACAATAACAATAACAATAACAATAACAATAACAATAACAATAACAATAACAATAACAATAACAATAACAATAACAATAACAATAACAATAACAATAACAATAACAATAACAATAACAATAACAATAACAATAACAATAACAATAACAATAACAATAACAATAACAATAACAATAACAATAACAATAACAATAACAATAACAATAACAATAACAATAACAATAACAATAACAATAACAATAACAATAACAATAACAATAACAATAACAATAACAATAACAATAACAATAACAATAACAATAACAATAACAATAACAATAACAATAACAATAACAATAACAATAACAATAACAATAACAATAACAATAACAATAACAATAACAATAACAATAACAATAACAATAACAATAACAATAACAATAACAATAACAATAACAATAACAATAACAATAACAATAACAATAACAATAACAATAACAATAACAATAACAATAACAATAACAATAACAATAACAATAACAATAACAATAACAATAACAATAACAATAACAATAACAATAACAATAACAATAACAATAACAATAACAATAACAATAACAATAACAATAACAATAACAATAACAATAACAATAACAATAACAATAACAATAACAATAACAATAACAATAACAATAACAATAACAATAACAATAACAATAACAATAACAATAACAATAACAATAACAATAACAATAACAATAACAATAACAATAACAATAACAATAACAATAACAATAACAATAACAATAACAATAACAATAACAATAACAATAACAATAACAATAACAATAACAATAACAATAACAATAACAATAACAATAACAATAACAATAACAATAACAATAACAATAACAATAACAATAACAATAACAATAACAATAACAATAACAATAACAATAACAATAACAATAACAATAACAATAACAATAACAATAACAATAACAATAACAATAACAATAACAATAACAATAACAATAACAATAACAATAACAATAACAATAACAATAACAATAACAATAACAATAACAATAACAATAACAATAACAATAACAATAACAATAACAATAACAATAACAATAACAATAACAATAACAATAACAATAACAATAACAATAACAATAACAATAACAATAACAATAACAATAACAATAACAATAACAATAACAATAACAATAACAATAACAATAACAATAACAATAACAATAACAATAACAATAACAATAACAATAACAATAACAATAACAATAACAATAACAATAACAATAACAATAACAATAACAATAACAATAACAATAACAATAACAATAACAATAACAATAACAATAACAATAACAATAACAATAACAATAACAATAACAATAACAATAACAATAACAATAACAATAACAATAACAATAACAATAACAATAACAATAACAATAACAATAACAATAACAATAACAATAACAATAACAATAACAATAACAATAACAATAACAATAACAATAACAATAACAATAACAATAACAATAACAATAACAATAACAATAACAATAACAATAACAATAACAATAACAATAACAATAACAATAACAATAACAATAACAATAACAATAACAATAACAATAACAATAACAATAACAATAACAATAACAATAACAATAACAATAACAATAACAATAACAATAACAATAACAATAACAATAACAATAACAATAACAATAACAATAACAATAACAATAACAATAACAATAACAATAACAATAACAATAACAATAACAATAACAATAACAATAACAATAACAATAACAATAACAATAACAATAACAATAACAATAACAATAACAATAACAATAACAATAACAATAACAATAACAATAACAATAACAATAACAATAACAATAACAATAACAATAACAATAACAATAACAATAACAATAACAATAACAATAACAATAACAATAACAATAACAATAACAATAACAATAACAATAACAATAACAATAACAATAACAATAACAATAACAATAACAATAACAGTAACAATAACAATAACAATAACAATAACAATAACAATAACAATAACAATAACAATAACAATAACAATAACAATAACAATAACAATAACAATAACAATAACGATAACAATAACAATAACAATAACAATAACAATAACAATAACAATAACAATAACAATAACAATAACAATAACAATAACAATAACAATAACAATAACAATAACAATAACAATAACAATAACAATAACAATAACAATAACAATAACAATAACAATAACAATAACAATAACAATAACAATAACAATAACAATAACAATAACAATAACAATAACAATAACAATAACAATAACAATAACAATAACAATAACAATAACAATAACAATAACAATAACAATAACAATAACAACAATAACAATAACAATAACAATAACAATAACAATAACAATAACAATAACAATAACAATAACAATAACAATAACAATAACAATAACAATAACAATAACAATAACAATAACAATAACAATAACAATAACAATAACAATAACAATAACAATAACAATAACAATAACAATAACAATAACAATAACAATAACAATAACAATAACAATAACAATAACAATAACAATAACAATAACAATAACAATAACAATAACAATAACAATAACAATAACAATAACAATAACAATAACAATAACAATAACAATAACAATAACAATAACAATAACAATAACAATAACAATAACAATAACAATAACAATAACAATAACAATAACAATAACAATAACAATAACAATAACAATAACAATAACAATAACAATAACAATAACAATAACAATAACAATAACAATAACAATAACAATAACAATAACAATAACAATAACAATAACAATAACAATAACAATAACAATAACAATAACAATAACAATAACAATAACAATAACAATAACAATAACAATAACAATAACAATAACAATAACAATAACAATAACAATAACAATAACAATAACAATAACAATAACAATAACAATAACAATAACAATAACAATAACAATAACAATAACAATAACAATAACAATAACAATAACAATAACAATAACAATAACAATAACAATAACAATAACAATAACAATAACAATAACAATAACAATAACAATAACAATAACAATAACAATAACAATAACAATAACAATAACAATAACAATAACAATAACAATAACAATAACAATAACAATAACAATAACAATAACAATAACAATAACAATAACAATAACAATAACAATAACAATAACAATAACAATAACAATAACAATAACAATAACAATAACAATAACAATAACAATAACAATAACAATAACAATAACAATAACAATAACAATAACAATAACAATAACAATAACAATAACAATAACAATAACAATAACAATAACAATAACAATAACAATAACAATAACAATAACAATAACAATAACAATAACAATAACAATAACAATAACAATAACAATAACAATAACAATAACAATAACAATAACAATAACAATAACAATAACAATAACAATAACAATAACAATAACAATAACAATAACAATAACAATAACAATAACAATAACAATAACAATAACAATAACAATAACAATAACAATAACAATAACAATAACAATAACAATAACAATAACAATAACAATAACAATAACAATAACAATAACAATAACAATAACAATAACAATAACAATAACAATAACAATAACAATAACAATAACAATAACAATAACAATAACAATAACAATAACAATAACAATAACAATAACAATAACAATAACAATAACAATAACAATAACAATAACAATAACAATAACAATAACAATAACAATACAATAACAATAACAATAACAATAACAATAACAATAACAATAACAATAACAATAACAATAACAATAACAATAACAATAACAATAACAATAACAATAACAATAACAATAACAATAACAATAACAATAACAATAAATAACAATAACAATAACAATAACAATAACAATAACAATAACAATAACAATAACAATAACAATAACAATAATAACAATAACAATAACAATAACAATAACAATAACAATAACAATAACAATAACAATAACAATAACAATAACAATAACAATAACAATAACAATAACAATAACAATAACAATAACAATAACAATAACAATAACAATAACAATAACAATAACAATAACAATAACAATAACAATAACAATAACAATAATAACAATAACAATAACAATAACAATAACAATAACAATAACAATAACAATAACAATAACAATAACAATAACAATAACAATAACAATAACAATAACAATAACAATAACAATAACAATAACAATAACAATAACAATAACAATAACAATAACAATAACAATAACAATAACAATAACAATAACAATAACAATAACAATAACAATAACAATAACAATAACAATAACAATAACAATAACAATAACAATAACAATAACAATAACAATAACAATAACAATAACAATAACAATAACAATAACAATAACAATAACAATAACAATAACAATAACAATAACAATAACAATAACAATAACAATAACAATAACAATAACAATAACAATAATAACAATAACAATAACAATAACAATAACAATAACAATAACAATAACAATAACAATAACAATAACAATAACAATAACAATAACAATAACAATAACAATAACAATAACAATAACAATAACAATAACAATAACAATAACAATAACAATAACAATAACAATAACAATAACAATAACAATAACAATAACAATAACAATAACAATAACAATAACAATAACAATAACAATAACAATAACAATAACAATAACAATAACAATAACAATAACAATAACAATAACAATAACAATAACAATAACAATAACAATAACAATAACAATAACAATAACAATAACAATAACAATAACAATAACAATAACAATAACAATAACAATAACAATAACAATAACAATAACAATAACAATAACAATAACAATAACAATAACAATAACAATAACAATAACAATAACAATAACAATAACAATAACAATAACAATAATAACAATAACAATAACAATAACAATAACAATAACAATAACAATAACAATAACAATAACAATAACAATAACAATAACAATAACAATAACAATAACAATAACAATAACAATAACAATAACAATAACAATAACAATAACAATAACAATAACAATAACAATAACAATAACAATAACAATAACAATAACAATAACAATAACAATAACAATAACAATAACAATAACAATAACAATAACAATAACAATAACAATAACAATAACAATAACAATAACAATAACAATAACAATAACAATAACAATAACAATAACAATAACAATAACAATAACAATAACAATAACAATAACAATAACAATAACAATAACAATAACAATAACAATAACAATAACAATAACAATAACAATAACAATAACAATAACAATAACAATAACAATAACAATAACAATAACAATAACAATAACAATAACAATAACAATAACAATAACAATAACAATAACAATAACAATAACAATAACAATAACAATAACAATAACAATAACAATAACAATAACAATAACAATAACAATAACAATAACAATAACAATAACAATAACAATAACAATAACAATAACAATAACAATAACAATAACAATAACAATAACAATAACAATAACAATAACAATAACAATAACAATAACAATAACAATAACAATAACAATAACAATAACAATAACAATAACAATAACAATAACAATAACAATAACAATAACAATAACAATAACAATAACAATAACAATAACAATAACAATAACAATAACAATAACAATAACAATAACAATAACAATAACAATAACAATAACAATAACAATAACAATAACAATAACAATAACAATAACAATAACAATAACAATAACAATAACAATAACAATAACAATAACAATAACAATAACAATAACAATAACAATAACAATAACAATAACAATAACAATAACAATAACGATAACAATAACAATAACAATAACAATAACAATAACAATAACAATAACAATAACAATAACAATAACAATAACAATAACAATAACAATAACAATAACAATAACAATAACAATAACAATAACAATAACAATAACAATAACAATAACAATAACAATAACAATAACAATAACAATAACAATAACAATAACAATAACAATAACAATAACAATAACAATAACAATAACAATAACAATAACAATAACAATAACAATAACAATAACAATAACAATAACAATAACAATAACAATAACAATAACAATAACAATAACAATAACAATAACAATAACAATAACAATAACAATAACAATAACAATAACAATAACAATAACAATAACAATAACAATAACAATAACAATAACAATAACAATAACAATAACAATAACAATAACAATAACAATAACAATAACAATAACAATAACAATAACAATAACAATAACAATAACAATAACAATAACAATAACAATAACAATAACAATAACAATAACAATAACAATAACAATAACAATAACAATAACAATAACAATAACAATAACAATAACAATAACAATAACAATAACAATAACAATAACAATAACAATAACAATAACAATAACAATAACAATAACAATAACAATAACAATAACAATAACAATAACAATAACAATAACAATAACAATAACAATAACAATAACAATAACAATAACAATAACAATAACAATAACAATAACAATAACAATAACAATAACAATAACAATAACAATAACAATAACAATAACAATAACAATAACAATAACAATAACAATAACAATAACAATAACAATAACAATAACAATAACAATAACAATAACAATAACAATAACAATAACAATAACAATAACAATAACAATAACAATAACAATAACAATAACAATAACAATAACAATAACAATAACAATAACAATAACAATAACAATAACAATAACAATAACAATAACAATAACAATAACAATAACAATAACAATAACAATAACAATAACAATAACAATAACAATAACAATAACAATAACAATAACAATAACAATAACAATAACAATAACAATAACAATAACAATAACAATAACAATAACAATAACAATAACAATAACAATAACAATAACAATAACAATAACAATAACAATAACAATAACAATAACAATAACAATAACAATAACAATAACAATAACAATAACAATAACAATAACAATAACAATAACAATAACAATAACAATAACAATAACAATAACAATAACAATAACAATAACAATAACAATAACAATAACAATAACAATAACAATAACAATAACAATAACAATAACAATAACAATAACAATAACAATAACAATAACAATAACAATAACAATAACAATAACAATAACAATAACAATAACAATAACAATAACAATAACAATAACAATAACAATAACAATAACAATAACAATAACAATAACAATAACAATAACAATAACAATAACAATAACAATAACAATAACAATAACAATAACAATAACAATAACAATAACAATAACAATAACAATAACAATAACAATAACAATAACAATAACAATAACAATAACAATAACAATAACAATAACAATAACAATAACAATAACAATAACAATAACAATAACAATAACAATAACAATAACAATAACAATAACAATAACAATAACAATAACAATAACAATAACAATAACAATAACAATAACAATAACAATAACAATAACAATAACAATAACAATAACAATAACAATAACAATAACAATAACAATAACAATAACAATAACAATAACAATAACAATAACAATAACAATAACAATAACAATAACAATAACAATAACAATAACAATAACAATAACAATAACAATAACAATAACAATAACAATAACAATAACAATAACAATAACAATAACAATAACAATAACAATAACAATAACAATAACAATAACAATAACAATAACAATAACAATAACAATAACAATAACAATAACAATAACAATAACAATAACAATAACAATAACAATAACAATAACAATAACAATAACAATAACAATAACAATAACAATAACAATAACAATAACAATAACAATAACAATAACAATAACAATAACAATAACAATAACAATAACAATAACAATAACAATAACAATAACAATAACAATAACAATAACAATAACAATAACAATAACAATAACAATAACAATAACAATAACAATAACAATAACAATAACAATAACAATAACAATAACAATAACAATAACAATAACAATAACAATAACAATAACAATAACAATAACAATAACAATAACAATAACAATAACAATAACAATAACAATAACAATAACAATAACAATAACAATAACAATAACAATAACAATAACAATAACAATAACAATAACAATAACAATAACAATAACAATAACAATAACAATAACAATAACAATAACAATAACAATAACAATAACAATAACAATAACAATAACAATAACAATAACAATAACAATAACAATAACAATAACAATAACAATAACAATAACAATAACAATAACAATAACAATAACAATAACAATAACAATAACAATAACAATAACAATAACAATAACAATAACAATAACAATAACAATAACAATAACAATAACAATAACAATAACAATAACAATAACAATAACAATAACAATAACAATAACAATAACAATAACAATAACAATAACAATAACAATAACAATAACAATAACAATAACAATAACAATAACAATAACAATAACAATAACAATAACAATAACAATAACAATAACAATAACAATAACAATAACAATAACAATAACAATAACAATAACAATAACAATAACAATAACAATAACAATAACAATAACAATAACAATAACAATAACAATAACAATAACAATAACAATAACAATAACAATAACAATAACAATAACAATAACAATAACAATAACAATAACAATAACAATAACAATAACAATAACAATAACAATAACAATAACAATAACAATAACAATAACAATAACAATAACAATAACAATAACAATAACAATAACAATAACAATAACAATAACAATAACAATAACAATAACAATAACAATAACAATAACAATAACAATAACAATAACAATAACAATAACAATAACAATAACAATAACAATAACAATAACAATAACAATAACAATAACAGTAACAATAACAATAACAATAACAATAACAATAACAATAACAATAACAATAACAATAACAATAACAATAACAATAACAATAACAATAACAATAACAATAACAATAACAATAACAATAACAATAACAATAACAATAACAATAACAATAACAATAACAATAACAATAACAATAACAATAACAATAACAATAACAATAACAATAACAATAACAATAACAATAACAATAACAATAACAATAACAATAACAATAACAATAACAATAACAATAACAATAACAATAACAATAACAATAACAATAACAATAACAATAACAATAACAATAACAATAACAATAACAATAACAATAACAATAACAATAACAATAACAATAACAATAACAATAACAATAACAATAACAATAACAATAACAATAACAATAACAATAACAATAACAATAACAATAACAATAACAATAACAATAACAATAACAATAACAATAACAATAACAATAACAATAACAATAACAATAACAATAACAATAACAATAACAATAACAATAACAATAACAATAACAATAACAATAACAATAACAATAACAATAACAATAACAATAACAATAACAATAACAATAACAATAACAATAACAATAACAATAACAATAACAATAACAATAACAATAACAATAACAATAACAATAACAATAACAATAACAATAACAATAACAATAACAATAACAATAACAATAACAATAACAATAACAATAACAATAACAATAACAATAACAATAACAATAACAATAACAATAACAATAACAATAACAATAACAATAACAATAACAATAACAATAACAATAACAATAACAATAACAATAACAATAACAATAACAATAACAATAACAATAACAATAACAATAACAATAACAATAACAATAACAATAACAATAACAATAACAATAACAATAACAATAACAATAACAATAACAATAACAATAACAATAACAATAACAATAACAATAACAATAACAATAACAATAACAATAACAATAACAATAACAATAACAATAACAATAACAATAACAATAACAATAACAATAACAATAACAATAACAATAACAATAACAATAACAATAACAATAACAATAACAATAACAATAACAATAACAATAACAATAACAATAACAATAACAATAACAATAACAATAACAATAACAATAACAATAACAATAACAATAACAATAACAATAACAATAACAATAACAATAACAATAACAATAACAATAACAATAACAATAACAATAACAATAACAATAACAATAACAATAACAATAACAATAACAATAACAATAACAATAACAATAACAATAACAATAACAATAACAATAACAATAACAATAACAATAACAATAACAATAACAATAACAATAACAATAACAATAACAATAACAATAACAATAACAATAACAATAACAATAACAATAACAATAACAATAACAATAACAATAACAATAACAATAACAATAACAATAACAATAACAATAACAATAACAATAACAATAACAATAACAATAACAATAACAATAACAATAACAATAACAATAACAATAACAATAACAATAACAATAACAATAACAATAACAATAACAATAACAATAACAATAACAATAACAATAACAATAACAATAACAATAACAATAACAATAACAATAACAATAACAATAACAATAACAATAACAATAACAATAACAATAACAATAACAATAACAATAACAATAACAATAACAATAACAATAACAATAACAATAACAATAACAATAACAATAACAATAACAATAACAATAACAATAACAATAACAATAACAATAACAATAACAATAACAATAACAATAACAATAACAATAACAATAACAATAACAATAACAATAACAATAACAATAACAATAACAATAACAATAACAATAACAATAACAATAACAATAACAATAACAATAACAATAACAATAACAATAACAATAACAATAACAATAACAATAACAATAACAATAACAATAACAATAACAATAACAATAACAATAACAATAACAATAACAATAACAATAACAATAACAATAACAATAACAATAACAATAACAATAACAATAACAATAACAATAACAATAACAATAACAATAACAATAACAATAACAATAACAATAACAATAACAATAACAATAACAATAACAATAACAATAACAATAACAATAACAATAACAATAACAATAACAATAACAATAACAATAACAATAACAATAACAATAACAATAACAATAACAATAACAATAACAATAACAATAACAATAACAATAACAATAACAATAACAATAACAATAACAATAACAATAACAATAACAATAACAATAACAATAACAATAACAATAACAATAACAATAACAATAACAATAACAATAACAATAACAATAACAATAACAATAACAATAACAATAACAATAACAATAACAATAACAATAACAATAACAATAACAATAACAATAACAATAACAATAACAATAACAATAACAATAACAATAACAATAACAATAACAATAACAATAACAATAACAATAACAATAACAATAACAATAACAATAACAATAACAATAACAATAACAATAACAATAACAATAACAATAACAATAACAATAACAATAACAATAACAATAACAATAACAATAACAATAACAATAACAATAACAATAACAATAACAATAACAATAACAATAACAATAACAATAACAATAACAATAACAATAACAATAACAATAACAATAACAATAACAATAACAATAACAATAACAATAACAATAACAATAACAATAACAATAACAATAACAATAACAATAACAATAACAATAACAATAACAATAACAATAACAATAACAATAACAATAACAATAACAATAACAATAACAATAACAATAACAATAACAATAACAATAACAATAACAATAACAATAACAATAACAATAACAATAACAATAACAATAACAATAACAATAACAATAACAATAACAATAACAATAACAATAACAATAACAATAACAATAACAATAACAATAACAATAACAATAACAATAACAATAACAATAACAATAACAATAACAATAACAATAACAATAACAATAACAATAACAATAACAATAACAATAACAATAACAATAACAATAACAATAACAATAACAATAACAATAACAATAACAATAACAATAACAATAACAATAACAATAACAATAACAATAACAATAACAATAACAATAACAATAACAATAACAATAACAATAACAATAACAATAACAATAACAATAACAATAACAATAACAATAACAATAACAATAACAATAACAATAACAATAACAATAACAATAACAATAACAATAACAATAACAACAACAACAATAAACAATAACAATAACAATAACAATAACAATAACAATAACAATAACAATAACAATAACAATAACAATAACAATAACAATAACAATAACAATAACAATAACAATAACAATAACAACAACAACAACAACAATAACAATAACAATAACAATAACAAAAAAAACAATAACAACATAACAATAACAATAACAATAACAAAAACAATAACAATAACAATAACAATAACAATAACAATAACAATAACAATAACAATAACAATAACAATAACAATAACAATAACAATAACAATAACAATAACAATAACAATAAAATAACAATAACAATAACAATAACAATAACAAACAATAACAATAACAACATAACAATAACAATAACAATAACAATAACAATAACAATAACAAACAATAACAATAACAATAACAATAACAATAACAAAAACAATACAATAACAATAACAATAACAATAACAATAACAATAACAATAACAATAACAATAACAATAACAATAACAATAACAATAACAATAACAATAACAATAACAATAACAATAACAATAACAATAACATAACAATAACAATAACAATACAATAACAATAACATAACAATAACAATAACAATAACAATAACAATAACAATAACAATAACAATAACAAACAATAACAATAACAATAACAATAACAATAACAATAACAATAACAATAACAATAACAATACAATAACAATAACAATAACAATAACAATAACAATAACAATAACAATAACAATAACAATAACAATAACAATAACAATAACATAACAATAACAATAACAATAACAATAACAATAACAATAACAATAACAATAACAATAACAATAACAATAACAATAACAATAACAATAACAATAACAATAACAATAACAATAACAATAACAATAACAATAACAATAACAATAACAATAACAATAACAATAACAATAACAATAAAAATAACAATAACAATAACAATAAAAATAACAATAACAATAACAATAACAATAAAAATAACAATAACAATAAAAATAAAAAAACAATAACAAAACAATAACAATAACAATAACAATAACAATAACAATAACAATAACAATAACAATAACAATAACAATAACAATAACAATAACAATAACAATAACAATAACAATAACAATAACAATAACAATAACAATAACAATAACAATAACAATAACAATAACAATAACATAACAATAACAATAACAATAACAATAACAATAACAATAACAATAACAATAACAATAACAATAACAAAAACAATAACAATAACAATAACAATAACAATAACAATAACAATACAATAACAATAACAATAACAATAACAATAACAATAACAATAACAATAACAATAACAATAACAATAACAATAACAATAACAATAACAATAACAATAACAATAACAATAACAATAACAATAACAATAACAATAACAATAACAATAACAATAACAATAACAATAACAATAAACAATAACAATAACAATAACAATAACAATAACAATAACAATAACAATAACAATAACAATAACAATAACAATAACAATAACAATAACAATAACAATAACAATAACAATAACAATAACAATAACAATAACAATAACAATAACAATAACAATAACAATAACAATACAATAACAATAACAATAACAATAACAATAACAATAACAATAACAATAACAATAACAATAACAATAACAATAACAATAACAATAACAATAACAATAACAATAACAATAACAATAACAATAACAATAACAATAACAATAACAAATAACAATTAACAATAACAATAACAATAACAATAACAATAACAATAACAATAACAATAACAATAACAATAACAATAACAATAACAAATACAATAACAATAACAATAACAATAACAATAACAATAACAATAACAATAACAATAACAATAACAATAACAATAACAATAACAATAACAATAACAATAACAATAACAATAACAATAACAATAACAATAACAATAACAATAACAATAACAATAACAATAACAATAACAATAACAATAACAATAACAATAACAATAACAATAACAATAACAATAACAATAACAATAACAATAACAATAACAATAACAATAACAATAACAATAACAATAACAATAACAATAACAATAACAATAACAATAACAATAACAATAACAATAACAATAACAATAACAATAACAATAACAATAACAATAACAATAACAATAACAATAACAATAACAATAACAATAACAATAACAATAACAATAACAATAACAATAACAATAACAATAACAATAACAATAACAATAACAATAACAATAACAATAACAATAACAATAACAATAACAATAACAATAACAATAACAATAACAATAACAATAACAATAACAATAACAATAACAATAACAATAACAATAACAATAACAATAACAATAACAATAACAATACAATAACAATAACAATAACAATAACAATAACAATAACAATAACAATAACAATAACAATAACAATAACAATAACAATAACAATAACAATAACAATAACAATAACAATAACAATAACAATAACAATAACAATAACAATAACAATAACAATAACAATAACAATAACAATAACAATAACAATAACAATAACAATAACAATAACAATAACAATAACAATAACAATAACAATAACAATAACAATAACAATAACAATAACAATAACAATAACAATAACAATAACAATAACAATAACAATAACAATAACAATAACAATAACAATAACAATAACAATAACAATAACAATAACAATAACAATAACAATAACAATAACAATAACAATAACAATAACAATAACAATAACAATAACAATAACAATAACAATAACAATAACAATAACAATAACAATAACAATAACAATAACAATAACAATAACAATAACAATAACAATAACAATAACAATAACAATAACAATAACAATAACAATAACAATAACAATAACAATAACAATAACAATAACAATAACAATAACCAATAACAATAACAATAACAATAACAATAACAATAACAATAACAATAACAATAACAATAACAATAACAATAACAATAACAATAACAATAACAATAACAATAACAAAAACAATAACAATAACAATAACAATAACAATAACAATAACAATAACAATAACAATAACAATAACAATAACAATAACAATAACAATAACAATAACAATAACAATAACAATAACAATAACAATAACAATAACAATAACAATAACAATAACAATAACAATAACAATAACAATAACAATAACAATAACAATAACAATAACAATAACAATAACAATAACAATAACAATAACAATAACAATAACAATAACAATAACAATAACAATAACAATAACAATAACAATAACAATAACAATAACAATAACAATAACAATAACAATAACAATAACAATAACAATAACAATAACAATAACAACAATAACAATAACAATAACAATAACAATAACAATAACAATAACAATAACAATAACAATAACAATAACAATAACAATAACAATAACAATAACAATAACAATAACAATAACAATAACAATAACAATAACAATAACAATAACAATAACAATAACAATAACAATAACAATAACAATAACAATAACATAACAATAACAATAACAATAACAATAACAATAACAATAACAATAACAATAACAATAACAATAACAATAACAATAACAATAACAATACAATAACAATAACAATAACAATAACAATAACAATAACAATAACAATAACAATAACAATAACAATAACAATAACAATAACAATAACAATAACAATAACAATAACAATAACAATAACAATAACAATAACAATAACAATAACAATAACAATAACAATAACAATAACAATAACAATAACAATAACAATAACAATAACAATAACAATAACAATAACAATAACAATAACAATAACAATAACAATAACATAACAATAACAATAACAATAACAATAACAATAACAATAACAATAACAAATAACAATAACAATAACAATAACAATAACAATAACAATAACAATAACAATAACAATAACAATAACAATAACAATAACAATAACAATAACAATAACAATAACAATAACAATAACAATAACAATAACAATAACAATAACAATAACAATAACAATAACAATAACAATAACAATAACAATAACAATAACAATAACAATAACACAATAACAATAACAATAACAAAACAATAACAATAACAATAACAATAACAATAACAAAAACAATAACAATAACAATAACAATAACAATAACAATAACAATAACAATAACAATAACAATAACAATAACAATAACAATAACAATAACAATAACAATAACAATAACAATAACAATAACAATAACAATAACAATAACAATAACAATAACAATAACAATAACAATAACAATAACAATAACAATAACAATAACAATAACAATAACAATAACAATAACAATAACAATAACAATAACAATAACAATAACAATAACAATAACAATAACAATACAATAACAATAACAATAACAATAACAATAACAATAACAATAACAATAACAATAACAATAACAATAACAATAACAATAACAATAACAATAACAAAACAATAACAATAACAATAACAATAACAATAACAATAACAATAACAATAACAATAACAATAACAATAACAATAACAATAACAATAACAATAACAATAACAATAACAATAACAATAACAATAACAATAACAATAACAATAACAATAACAATAACAATAACAATAACAATAACAATAACAATAACAATAACAATAACAATAACAATAACAATAACAATAACAATAACAATAACAATAACAATAACAATAACAATAACAATAACAATAACAATAACAATAACAATAACAATAACAATAACAATAACAATAACAATAACAATAACAATAACAATAACAATAACAATAACAATAACAATAACAATAACAATAACAATAACAATAACAATAACAATAACAATAACAATAACAATAACAATAACAATAACAATAACAATAACAATAACAATAACAATAACAATAACAATAACAATAACAATAACAATAACAATAACAATAACAATAACAATAACAATAACAATAACAATAACAATAACAATAACAATAACAATAACAATAACAATAACAATAACAATAACAATAACAATAACAATAACAATAACAATAACAATAACAATAACAATAACAATAACAATAACAATAACAATAACAATAACAATAACAATAACAATAACAATAACAATAACAATAACAATAACAATAACAATAACAATAACAATAACAATAACAATAACAATAACAATAACAATAACAATAACAATAACAATAACAATAACAATAACAATAACAATAACAATAACAATAACAATAACAATAACAATAACAATAACAATAACAATAACAATAACAATAACAATAACAATAACAATAACAATAACAATAACAATAACAATAACAATAACAATAACAATAACAATAACAATAACAATAACAATAACAATAACAATAACAATAACAATAACAATAACAATAACAATAACAATAACAATAACAATAACAATAACAATAACAATAACAATAACAATAACAATAACAATAACAATAACAATAACAATAACAATAACAATAACAATAACAATAACAATAACAATAACAATAACAATAAAAATAACAATAACAATAACAATAACAATAACAATAACAATAACAATAACAATAACAATAACAATAACAATAACAATAACAATAACAATAACAATAACAATAACAATAACAATAACAATAACAATAACAATAACAATAACAATAACAATAACAATAACAATAACAATAACAATAACAATAACAATAACAATAACAATAACAATAACAATAACAATAACAATAACAATAACAATAACAATAACAATAACAATAACAATAACAATAACAATAACAATAACAATAACAATAACAATAACAATAACAATAACAATAACAATAACAATAACAATAACAATAACAATAACAATAACAATAACAATAACAATAACAATAACAATAACAATAACAATAACAATAACAATAACAATAACAATAACAATAACAATAACAATAACAATAACAATAACAATAACAATAACAATAACAATAACAATAACAATAACAATAACAATAACAATAACAATAACAATAACAATAACAATAACAATAACAATAACAATAACAATAACAATAACAATAACAATAACAATAACAATAACAATAACAATAACAATAACAATAACAATAACAATAACAATAACAATAACAATAACAATAACAATAACAATAACAATAACAATAACAATAACAATAACAATAACAATAACAATAACAATAACAATAACAATAACAATAACAATAACAATAACAATAACAATAACAATAACAATAACAATAACAATAACAATAACAATAACAATAACAATAACAATAACAATAACAATAACAATAACAATAACAATAACAATAACAATAACAATAACAATAACAATAACAATAACAATAACAATAACAATAACAATAACAATAACAATAACAATAACAATAACAATAACAATAACAATAACAATAACAATAACAATAACAATAACAATAACAATAACAATAACAATAACAATAACAATAACAATAACAATAACAATAACAATAACAATAACAATAACAATAACAATAACAATAACAATAACAATAACAATAACAATAACAATAACAATAACAATAACAATAACAATAACAATAACAATAACAATAACAATAACAATAACAATAACAATAACAATAACAATAACAATAACAATGACAATAACAATAACAATAACAATAACAATAACAATAACAATAACAATAACAATAACAATAACAATAACAATAACAATAACAATAACAATAACAATAACAATAACAATAACAATAACAATAACAATAACAATAACAATAACAATAACAATAACAATAACAATAACAATAACAATAACAATAACAATAACAATAACAATAACAATAACAATAACAATAACAATAACAATAACAATAACAATAACAATAACAATAACAATAACAATAACAATAACAATAACAATAACAATAACAATAACAATAACAATAACAATAACAATAACAATAACAATAACAATAACAATAACAATAACAATAACAATAACAATAACAATAACAATAACAATAACAATAACAATAACAATAACAATAACAATAACAATAACAATAACAATAACAATAACAATAACAATAACAATAACAATAACAATAACAATAACAATAACAATAACAATAACAATAACAATAACAATAACAATAACAATAACAATAACAATAACAATAACAATAACAATAACAATAACAATAACAATAACAATAACAATAACAATAACAATAACAATAACAATAACAATAACAATAACAATAACAATAACAATAACAATAACAATAACAATAACAATAACAATAACAATAACAATAACAATAACAATAACAATAACAAAACAATAACAATAAATAACAATAACAATAACAATAACAATAACAATAACAATAACAATAACAATAACAATAACAATAACAATAACAATAACAATAACAATAACAATAACAATAACAATAACAATAACAATAACAATAACAATAACAATAACAATAACAATAACAATAACAATAACAATAACAATAACAATAACAATAACAATAACAATAACAATAACAATAACAATAACAATAACAATAACAATAACAATAACAATAACAATAACAATAACAATAACAATAACAATAACAATAACAATAACAATAACAATAACAATAACAATAACAATAACAATAACAATAACAATAACAATAACAATAACAATAACAATAACAATAACAATAACAATAACAATAACAATAACAATAACAATAACAATAACAATAACAATAACAATAACAATAACAATAACAATAACAATAACAATAACAATAACAATAACAATAACAATAACAATAACAATAACAATAACAATAACAATAACAATAACAATAACAATAACAATAACAATAACAATAACAATAACAATAACAATAACAATAACAATAACAATAACAATAACAATAACAATAACAATAACAATAACAATAACAATAACAATAACAATAACAATAACAATAACAATAACAATAACAATAACAATAACAATAACAATAACAATAACAATAACAATAACAATAACAATAACAATAACAATAACAATAACAATAACAATAACAATAACAATAACAATAACAATAACAATAACAATAACAATAACAATAACAATAACAATAACAATAACAATAACAATAACAATAACAATAACAATAACAATAACAATAACAATAACAATAACAATAACAATAACAATAACAATAACAATAACAATAACAATAACAATAACAATAACAATAACAATAACAATAACAATAACAATAACAATAACAATAACAATAACAATAACAATAACAATAACAATAACAATAACAATAACAATAACAATAACAATAACAATAACAATAACAATAACAATAACAATAACAATAACAATAACAATAACAATAACAATAACAATAACAATAACAATAACAATAACAATAACAATAACAATAACAATAACAATAACAATAACAATAACAATAACAATAACAATAACAATAACAATAACAATAACAATAACAATAACAATAACAATAACAATAACAATAACAATAACAATAACAATAACAATAACAATAACAATAACAATAACAATAACAATAACAATAACAATAACAATAACAATAACAATAACAATAACAATAACAATAACAATAACAATAACAATAACAATAACAATAACAATAACAATAACAATAACAATAACAATAACAATAACAATAACAATAACAATAACAATAACAATAACAATAACAATAACAATAACAATAACAATAACAATAACAATAACAATAACAATAACAATAACAATAACAATAACAATAACAATAACAATAACAATAACAATAACAATAACAATAACAATAACAATAACAATAACAATAACAATAACAATAACAATAACAATAACAATAACAATAACAATAACAATAACAATAACAATAACAATAACAATAACAATAACAATAACAATAACAATAACAATAACAATAACAATAACAATAACAATAACAATAACAATAACAATAACAATAACAATAACAATAACAATAACAATAACAATAACAATAACAATAACAATAACAATAACAATAACAATAACAATAACAATAACAATAACAATAACAATAACAATAACAATAACAATAACAATAACAATAACAATAACAATAACAATAACAATAACAATAACAATAACAATAACAATAACAATAACAATAACAATAACAATAACAATAACAATAACAATAACAATAACAATAACAATAACAATAACAATAACAATAACAATAACAATAACAATAACAATAACAATAACAATAACAATAACAATAACAATAACAATAACAATAACAATAACAATAACAATAACAATAACAATAACAATAACAATAACAATAACAATAACAATAACAATAACAATAACAATAACAATAACAATAACAATAACAATAACAATAACAATAACAATAACAATAACAATAACAATAACAATAACAATAACAATAACAATAACAATAACAATAACAATAACAATAACAATAACAATAACAATAACAATAACAATAACAATAACAATAACAATAACAATAACAATAACAATAACAATAACAATAACAATAACAATAACAATAACAATAACAATAACAATAACAATAACAATAACAATAACAATAACAATAACAATAACAATAACAATAACAATAACAATAACAATAACAATAACAATAACAATAACAATAACAATAACAATAACAATAACAATAACAATAACAATAACAATAACAATAACAATAACAATAACAATAACAATAACAATAACAATAACAATAACAATAACAATAACAATAACAATAACAATAACAATAACAATAACAATAACAATAACAATAACAATAACAATAACAATAACAATAACAATAACAATAACAATAACAATAACAATAACAATAACAATAACAATAACAATAACAATAACAATAACAATAACAATAACAATAACAATAACAATAACAATAACAATAACAATAACAATAACAATAACAATAACAATAACAATAACAATAACAATAACAATAACAATAACAATAACAATAACAATAACAATAACAATAACAATAACAATAACAATAACAATAACAATAACAATAACAATAACAATAACAATAACAATAACAATAACAATAACAATAACAATAACAATAACAATAACAATAACAATAACAATAACAATAACAATAACAATAACAATAACAATAACAATAACAATAACAATAACAATAACAATAACAATAACAATAACAATAACAATAACAATAACAATAACAATAACAATAACAATAACAATAACAATAACAATAACAATAACAATAACAATAACAATAACAATAACAATAACAATAACAATAACAATAACAATAACAATAACAATAACAATAACAATAACAATAACAATAACAATAACAATAACAATAACAATAACAATAACAATAACAATAACAATAACAATAACAATAACAATAACAATAACAATAACAATAACAATAACAATAACAATAACAATAACAATAACAATAACAATAACAATAACAATAACAATAACAATAACAATAACAATAACAATAACAATAACAATAACAATAACAATAACAATAACAATAACAATAACAATAACAATAACAATAACAATAACAATAACAATAACAATAACAATAACAATAACAATAACAATAACAATAACAATAACAATAACAATAACAATAACAATAACAATAACAATAACAATAACAATAACAATAACAATAACAATAACAATAACAATAACAATAACAATAACAATAACAATAACAATAACAATAACAATAACAATAACAATAACAATAACAATAACAATAACAATAACAATAACAATAACAATAACAATAACAATAACAATAACAATAACAATAACAATAACAATAACAATAACAATAACAATAACAATAACAATAACAATAACAATAACAATAACAATAACAATAACAATAACAATAACAATAACAATAACAATAACAATAACAATAACAATAACAATAACAATAACAATAACAATAACAATAACAATAACAATAACAATAACAATAACAATAACAATAACAATAACAATAACAATAACAATAACAATAACAATAACAATAACAATAACAATAACAATAACAATAACAATAACAATAACAATAACAATAACAATAACAATAACAATAACAATAACAATAACAATAACAATAACAATAACAATAACAATAACAATAACAATAACAATAACAATAACAATAACAATAACAATAACAATAACAATAACAATAACAATAACAATAACAATAACAATAACAATAACAATAACAATAACAATAACAATAACAATAACAATAACAATAACAATAACAATAACAATAACAATAACAATAACAATAACAATAACAATAACAATAACAATAACAATAACAATAACAATAACAATAACAATAACAATAACAATAACAATAACAATAACAATAACAATAACAATAACAATAACAATAACAATAACAATAACAATAACAATAACAATAACAATAACAATAACAATAACAATAACAATAACAATAACAATAACAATAACAATAACAATAACAATAACAATAACAATAACAATAACAATAACAATAACAATAACAATAACAATAACAATAACAATAACAATAACAATAACAATAACAATAACAATAACAATAACAATAACAATAACAATAACAATAACAATAACAATAACAATAACAATAACAATAACAATAACAATAACAATAACAATAACAATAACAATAACAATAACAATAACAATAACAATAACAATAACAATAACAATAACAATAACAATAACAATAACAATAACAATAACAATAACAATAACAATAACAATAACAATAACAATAACAATAACAATAACAATAACAATAACAATAACAATAACAATAACAATAACAATAACAATAACAATAACAATAACAATAACAATAACAATAACAATAACAATAACAATAACAATAACAATAACAATAACAATAACAATAACAATAACAATAACAATAACAATAACAATAACAATAACAATAACAATAACAATAACAATAACAATAACAATAACAATAACAATAACAATAACAATAACAATAACAATAACAATAACAATAACAATAACAATAACAATAACAATAACAATAACAATAACAATAACAATAACAATAACAATAACAATAACAATAACAATAACAATAACAATAACAATAACAATAACAATAACAATAACAATAACAATAACAATAACAATAACAATAACAATAACAATAACAATAACAATAACAATAACAATAACAATAACAATAACAATAACAATAACAATAACAATAACAATAACAATAACAATAACAATAACAATAACAATAACAATAACAATAACAATAACAATAACAATAACAATAACAATAACAATAACAATAACAATAACAATAACAATAACAATAACAATAACAATAACAATAACAATAACAATAACAATAACAATAACAATAACAATAACAATAACAATAACAATAACAATAACAATAACAATAACAATAACAATAACAATAACAATAACAATAACAATAACAATAACAATAACAATAACAATAACAATAACAATAACAATAACAATAACAATAACAATAACAATAACAATAACAATAACAATAACAATAACAATAACAATAACAATAACAATAACAATAACAATAACAATAACAATAACAATAACAATAACAATAACAATAACAATAACAATAACAATAACAATAACAATAACAATAACAATAACAATAACAATAACAATAACAATAACAATAACAATAACAATAACAATAACAATAACAATAACAATAACAATAACAATAACAATAACAATAACAATAACAATAACAATAACAATAACAATAACAATAACAATAACAATAACAATAACAATAACAATAACAATAACAATAACAATAACAATAACAATAACAATAACAATAACAATAACAATAACAATAACAATAACAATAACAATAACAATAACAATAACAATAACAATAACAATAACAATAACAATAACAATAACAATAACAATAACAATAACAATAACAATAACAATAACAATAACAATAACAATAACAATAACAATAACAATAACAATAACAATAACAATAACAATAACAATAACAATAACAATAACAATAACAATAACAATAACAATAACAATAACAATAACAATAACAATAACAATAACAATAACAATAACAATAACAATAACAATAACAATAACAATAACAATAACAATAACAATAACAATAACAATAACAATAACAATAACAATAACAATAACAATAACAATAACAATAACAATAACAATAACAATAACAATAACAATAACAATAACAATAACAATAACAATAACAATAACAATAACAATAACAATAACAATAACAATAACAATAACAATAACAATAACAATAACAATAACAATAACAATAACAATAACAATAACAATAACAATAACAATAACAATAACAATAACAATAACAATAACAATAACAATAACAATAACAATAACAATAACAATAACAATAACAATAACAATAACAATAACAATAACAATAACAATAACAATAACAATAACAATAACAATAACAATAACAATAACAATAACAATAACAATAACAATAACAATAACAATAACAATAACAATAACAATAACAATAACAATAACAATAACAATAACAATAACAATAACAATAACAATAACAATAACAATAACAATAACAATAACAATAACAATAACAATAACAATAACAATAACAATAACAATAACAATAACAATAACAATAACAATAACAATAACAATAACAATAACAATAACAATAACAATAACAATAACAATAACAATAACAATAACAATAACAATAACAATAACAATAACAATAACAATAACAATAACAATAACAATAACAATAACAATAACAATAACAATAACAATAACAATAACAATAACAATAACAATAACAATAACAATAACAATAACAATAACAATAACAATAACAATAACAATAACAATAACAATAACAATAACAATAACAATAACAATAACAATAACAATAACAATAACAATAACAATAACAATAACAATAACAATAACAATAACAATAACAATAACAATAACAATAACAATAACAATAACAATAACAATAACAATAACAATAACAATAACAATAACAATAACAATAACAATAACAATAACAATAACAATAACAATAACAATAACAATAACAATAACAATAACAATAACAATAACAATAACAATAACAATAACAATAACAATAACAATAACAATAACAATAACAATAACAATAACAATAACAATAACAATAACAATAACAATAACAATAACAATAACAATAACAATAACAATAACAATAACAATAACAATAACAATAACAATAACAATAACAATAACAATAACAATAACAATAACAATAACAATAACAATAACAATAACAATAACAATAACAATAACAATAACAATAACAATAACAATAACAATAACAATAACAATAACAATAACAATAACAATAACAATAACAATAACAATAACAATAACAATAACAATAACAATAACAATAACAATAACAATAACAATAACAATAACAATAACAATAACAATAACAATAACAATAACAATAACAATAACAATAACAATAACAATAACAATAACAATAACAATAACAATAACAATAACAATAACAATAACAATAACAATAACAATAACAATAACAATAACAATAACAATAACAATAACAATAACAATAACAATAACAATAACAATAACAATAACAATAACAATAACAATAACAATAACAATAACAATAACAATAACAATAACAATAACAATAACAATAACAATAACAATAACAATAACAATAACAATAACAATAACAATAACAATAACAATAACAATAACAATAACAATAACAATAACAATAACAATAACAATAACAATAACAATAACAATAACAATAACAATAACAATAACAATAACAATAACAATAACAATAACAATAACAATAACAATAACAATAACAATAACAATAACAATAACAATAACAATAACAATAACAATAACAATAACAATAACAATAACAATAACAATAACAATAACAATAACAATAACAATAACAATAACAATAACAATAACAATAACAATAACAATAACAATAACAATAACAATAACAATAACAATAACAATAACAATAACAATAACAATAACAATAACAATAACAATAACAATAACAATAACAATAACAATAACAATAACAATAACAATAACAATAACAATAACAATAACAATAACAATAACAATAACAATAACAATAACAATAACAATAACAATAACAATAACAATAACAATAACAATAACAATAACAATAACAATAACAATAACAATAACAATAACAATAACAATAACAATAACAATAACAATAACAATAACAATAACAATAACAATAACAATAACAATAACAATAACAATAACAATAACAATAACAATAACAATAACAATAACAATAACAATAACAATAACAATAACAATAACAATAACAATAACAATAACAATAACAATAACAATAACAATAACAATAACAATAACAATAACAATAACAATAACAATAACAATAACAATAACAATAACAATAACAATAACAATAACAATAACAATAACAATAACAATAACAATAACAATAACAATAACAATAACAATAACAATAACAATAACAATAACAATAACAATAACAATAACAATAACAATAACAATAACAATAACAATAACAATAACAATAACAATAACAATAACAATAACAATAACAATAACAATAACAATAACAATAACAATAACAATAACAATAACAATAACAATAACAATAACAATAACAATAACAATAACAATAACAATAACAATAACAATAACAATAACAATAACAATAACAATAACAATAACAATAACAATAACAATAACAATAACAATAACAATAACAATAACAATAACAATAACAATAACAATAACAATAACAATAACAATAACAATAACAATAACAATAACAATAACAATAACAATAACAATAACAATAACAATAACAATAACAATAACAATAACAATAACAATAACAATAACAATAACAATAACAATAACAATAACAATAACAATAACAATAACAATAACAATAACAATAACAATAACAATAACAATAACAATAACAATAACAATAACAATAACAATAACAATAACAATAACAATAACAATAACAATAACAATAACAATAACAATAACAATAACAATAACAATAACAATAACAATAACAATAACAATAACAATAACAATAACAATAACAATAACAATAACAATAACAATAACAATAACAATAACAATAACAATAACAATAACAATAACAATAACAATAACAATAACAATAACAATAACAATAACAATAACAATAACAATAACAATAACAATAACAATAACAATAACAATAACAATAACAATAACAATAACAATAACAATAACAATAACAATAACAATAACAATAACAATAACAATAACAATAACAATAACAATAACAATAACAATAACAATAACAATAACAATAACAATAACAATAACAATAACAATAACAATAACAATAACAATAACAATAACAATAACAATAACAATAACAATAACAATAACAATAACAATAACAACAATAACAATAACAATAACAATAACAATAACAATAACAATAACAATAACAATAACAATAACAATAACAATAACAATAACAATAACAATAACAATAACAATAACAATAACAATAACAATAACAATAACAATAACAATAACAATAACAATAACAATAACAATAACAATAACAATAACAATAACAATAACAATAACAATAACAATAACAATAACAATAACAATAACAATAACAATAACAATAACAATAACAATAACAATAACAATAACAATAACAATAACAATAACAATAACAATAACAATAACAATAACAATAACAATAACAATAACAATAACAATAACAATAACAATAACAATAACAATAACAATAACAATAACAATAACAATAACAATAACAATAACAATAACAATAACAATAACAATAACAATAACAATAACAATAACAATAACAATAACAATAACAATAACAATAACAATAACAATAACAATAACAATAACAATAACAATAACAATAACAATAACAATAACAATAACAATAACAATAACAATAACAATAACAATAACAATAACAATAACAATAACAATAACAATAACAATAACAATAACAATAACAATAACAATAACAATAACAATAACAATAACAATAACAATAACAATAACAATAACAATAACAATAACAATAACAATAACAATAACAATAACAATAACAATAACAATAACAATAACAATAACAATAACAATAACAATAACAATAACAATAACAATAACAATAACAATAACAATAACAATAACAATAACAATAACAATAACAATAACAATAACAATAACAATAACAATAACAATAACAATAACAATAACAATAACAATAACAATAACAATAACAATAACAATAACAATAACAATAACAATAACAATAACAATAACAATAACAATAACAATAACAATAACAATAACAATAACAATAACAATAACAATAACAATAACAATAACAATAACAATAACAATAACAATAACAATAACAATAACAATAACAATAACAATAACAATAACAATAACAATAACAATAACAATAACAATAACAATAACAATAACAATAACAATAACAATAACAATAACAATAACAATAACAATAACAATAACAATAACAATAACAATAACAATAACAATAACAATAACAATAACAAGAACAATAACAATAACAATAACAATAACAATAACAATAACAATAACAATAACAATAACAATAACAATAACAATAACAATAACAATAACAATAACAATAACAATAACAATAACAATAACAATAACAATAACAATAACAATAACAATAACAATAACAATAACAATAACAATAACAATAACAATAACAATAACAATAACAATAACAATAACAATAACAATAACAATAACAATAACAATAACAATAACAATAACAATAACAATAACAATAACAATAACAATAACAATAACAATAACAATAACAATAACAATAACAATAACAATAACAATAACAATAACAATAACAATAACAATAACAATAACAATAACAATAACAATAACAATAACAATAACAATAACAATAACAATAACAATAACAATAACAATAACAATAACAATAACAATAACAATAACAATAACAATAACAATAACAATAACAATAACAATAACAATAACAATAACAATAACAATAACAATAACAATAACAATAACAATAACAATAACAATAACAATAACAATAACAATAACAATAACAATAACAATAACAATAACAATAACAATAACAATAACAATAACAATAACAATAACAATAACAATAACAATAACAATAACAATAACAATAACAATAACAATAACAATAACAATAACAATAACAATAACAATAACAATAACAATAACAATAACAATAACAATAACAATAACAATAACAATAACAATAACAATAACAATAACAATAACAATAACAATAACAATAACAATAACAATAACAATAACAATAACAATAACAATAACAATAACAATAACAATAACAATAACAATAACAATAACAATAACAATAACAATAACAATAACAATAACAATAACAATAACAATAACAATAACAATAACAATAACAATAACAATAACAATAACAATAACAATAACAATAACAATAACAATAACAATAACAATAACAATAACAATAACAATAACAATAACAATAACAATAACAATAACAATAACAATAACAATAACAATAACAATAACAATAACAATAACAATAACAATAACAATAACAATAACAATAACAATAACAATAACAATAACAATAACAATAACAATAACAATAACAATAACAATAACAATAACAATAACAATAACAATAACAATAACAATAACAATAACAATAACAATAACAATAACAATAACAATAACAATAACAATAACAATAACAATAACAATAACAATAACAATAACAATAACAATAACAATAACAATAACAATAACAATAACAATAACAATAACAATAACAATAACAATAACAATAACAATAACAATAACAATAACAATAACAATAACAATAACAATAACAATAACAATAACAATAACAATAACAATAACAATAACAATAACAATAACAATAACAATAACAATAACAATAACAATAACAATAACAATAACAATAACAATAACAATAACAATAACAATAACAATAACAATAACAATAACAATAACAATAACAATAACAATAACAATAACAATAACAATAACAATAACAATAACAATAACAATAACAATAACAATAACAATAACAATAACAATAACAATAACAATAACAATAACAATAACAATAACAATAACAATAACAATAACAATAACAATAACAATAACAATAACAATAACAATAACAATAACAATAACAATAACAATAACAATAACAATAACAATAACAATAACAATAACAATAACAATAACAATAACAATAACAATAACAATAACAATAACAATAACAATAACAATAACAATAACAATAACAATAACAATAACAATAACAATAACAATAACAATAACAATAACAATAACAATAACAATAACAATAACAATAACAATAACAATAACAATAACAATAACAATAACAATAACAATAACAATAACAATAACAATAACAATAACAATAACAATAACAATAACAATAACAATAACAATAACAATAACAATAACAATAACAATAACAATAACAATAACAATAACAATAACAATAACAATAACAATAACAATAACAATAACAATAACAATAACAATAACAATAACAATAACAATAACAATAACAATAACAATAACAATAACAATAACAATAACAATAACAATAACAATAACAATAACAATAACAATAACAATAACAATAACAATAACAATAACAATAACAATAACAATAACAATAACAATAACAATAACAAGAACAATAACAATAACAATAACAATAACAATAACAATAACAATAACAATAACAATAACAATAACAATAACAATAACAATAACAATAACAATAACAATAACAATAACAATAACAATAACAATAACAATAACAATAACAATAACAATAACAATAACAATAACAATAACAATAACAATAACAATAACAATAACAATAACAATAACAATAACAATAACAATAACAATAACAATAACAATAACAATAACAATAACAATAACAATAACAATAACAATAACAATAACAATAACAATAACAATAACAATAACAATAACAATAACAATAACAATAACAATAACAATAACAATAACAATAACAATAACAATAACAATAACAATAACAATAACAATAACAATAACAATAACAATAACAATAACAATAACAATAACAATAACAATAACAATAACAATAACAATAACAATAACAATAACAATAACAATAACAATAACAATAACAATAACAATAACAATAACAATAACAATAAAACAATAACAATAACAATAACAATAACAATAACAATAACAATAACAATAACAATAACAATAACAATAACAATAACAATAACAATAACAATAACAATAACAATAACAATAACAATAACAATAACAATAACAATAACAATAACAATAACAACAACAATAACAATAACAATAACAATAACAATAACAATAACAATAACAATAACAATAACAATAACAATAACAATAACAATAACAATAACAATAACAATAACAATAACAATAACAATAACAATAACAATAACAATAACAATAACAATAACAATAACAATAACAATAACAATAACAATAACAATAACAATAACAATAACAATAACAATAACAATAACAATAACAATAACAATAACAATAACAATAACAATAACAATAACAATAACAATAACAATAACAATAACAATAACAATAACAATAACAATAACAATAACAATAACAATAACAATAACAATAACAATAACAATAACAATAACAATAACAATAACAATAACAATAACAATAACAATAACAATAACAATAACAATAACAATAACAATAACAATAACAATAACAATAACAATAACAATAACAATAACAATAACAATAACAATAACAATAACAATAACAATAACAATAACAATAACAATAACAATAACAATAACAATAACAATAACAATAACAATAACAATAACAATAACAATAACAATAACAATAACAATAACAATAACAATAACAATAACAATAACAATAACAATAACAATAACAATAACAATAACAATAACAATAACAATAACAATAACAATAACAATAACAATAACAATAACAATAACAATAACAATAACAATAACAATAACAATAACAATAACAATAACAATAACAATAACAATAACAATAACAATAACAATAACAATAACAATAACAATAACAATAACAATAACAATAACAATAACAATAACAATAACAATAACAATAACAATAACAATAACAATAACAATAACAATAACAATAACAATAACAATAACAATAACAATAACAATAACAATAACAATAACAATAACAATAACAATAACAATAACAATAACAATAACAATAACAATAACAATAACAATAACAATAACAATAACAATAACAATAACAATAACAATAACAATAACAATAACAATAACAATAACAATAACAATAACAATAACAATAACAATAACAATAACAATAACAATAACAATAACAATAACAATAACAATAAGAATAACAATAACAATAACAATAACAATAACAATAACAATAACAATAACAATAACAATAACAATAACAATAACAATAACAATAACAATAACAATAACAATAACAATAACAATAACAATAACAATAACAATAACAATAACAATAACAATAACAATAACAATAACAATAACAATAACATAACAATAACAATAACAATAACAATAACAATAACAATAACAATAACAATAACAATAACAATAACAATAACAATAACAATAACAATAACAATAACAATAACAATAACAATAACAATAACAATAACAATAACAATAACAATAACAATAACAATAACAATAACAATAACAATACAATAACAATAACAATAACAATAACAATAACAATAACAATAACAATAACAATAACAATAACAATAACAATAACAATAACAATAACAATAACAATAACAATAACAATAACAATAACAATAACAATAACAATAACAATAACAATAACAATAACAATAACAATAACAATAACAATAACAATAACAATAACAATAACAATAACAATAACAATAACAATAACAATAACAATAACAATAACAATAACAATAACAATAACAATAACAATAACAATAACAATAACAATAACAATAACAATAACAATAACAATAACAATAACATAACAATAACAATAACAATAACAATAACAATAACAATAACAATAACAATAACAATAACAATAACAATAACAATAACAATACATAACAATAACAATAACAATAACAATAACAATAACAAACAATAACAATAACAATAACAATAACAATAACAATAACAATAACAATAACAATAACAATAACAATAACAATAACAATAACAATAACAATAACAATACAATAACAATAACAATAACAATAACAATAACAATAACAATAACAATAACAATAACAATAACAAAAACAATAACAATAACAATAACAATAACAATAACAATAACAATAACAATAACAATAACAATAACAATAACAATAACAATAACAATAACAATAACATAACATAACAATAACAATAACAATAACAATAACAATAACAATAACAATAACAATAACAATAACAATAACAATAACAATAACAATAACAATAACAATAACAATAACAATAACAATAACAATAACAATAACAATAACAATAACAATAACAATAACAATAACAATAACAATAACAATAACAATAACAATAACAATAACAATAACAATAACAATAACAATAACAATAACAATAACAATAACAATAACAATAACAATAACAATAACAATAACAATAACAATAACAATAAACAATAACAATAACAATAACAATAACAATAACAATAACAATAACAATAACAATAACAATAACAATAACAATAACAATAACAATAACAATAACAATAACAATAACAATAACAATAACAATACAATAACAATAACAATAACAATAACAATAACAATAACAATAACATAACAATAACAATAACAATAACAATAACAATAACAATAACAATAACAATAACAATAACAATAACAATAACAATAACAATAACAATAACAATAACAATAACAAACAATAACAATAACAATAACATAACAATAACAATAACAATAACAATACAATAACAATAACAATAACAATAACAATAACAATAACAATAACAATAACAATAACAATAACATAACAATAACAATAACAATAACAATAACAATAACAATAACAATAACAATAACAATAACAATAACAATAACAATAACAATAACAATAACAATACAACTAACAATAACAATAACAATAACAATACAATAACAATAACAATAACAATAACAATAACAATAACAATAACAATAACAATAACAATAACAATAACAATACACAATAACAAAACAATAACAATAACAATAACAATAACAATAACAATAACAATAACAATAACAATAACAATAACAATAACAATAACAATAACAATAACAATAACAATAACAATAACAATAACAATAACAATAACAATAACAATAACAATAACAATAACAATAACAATAACAATAACAATAACAATAACAATAACAATAACAATAACAATAACAATAACAATAACAATAACAATAACAATAACATAACAATAACAAAACATAACAATAACAATAACAATAACAATAACAATAACAATAACAATAACAATAACAAACAATAACAATAACAATAACAATAACAATAACAATAACAATAACAATAACAATAACAATAACAATAACAATAACAATAACAATAACAATAACAATAACAATAACAATAACAATAACAATAACAATAACAATAACAATAACAATAACAATAACAATAACAATAACAATAACAATAACAATACAATAACAATAACAATAACAATAACAATAACAATAACAATAACAATAACAATAACAATAACAATAACAATAACAATAACAATAACAATAACAATAACAATAACAATAACAATAACAATAACATAACAACAATAACAATAACAATAACAATAACAATAACAATAACAATAACAATAACATAACAATAACAATAACAATAACAATAACATAACAATACAATAACAATAACAATAACAATAACAATAACAATAACAATAACAATAACAATAACAATAACAATAACAATAACAATAACAATAACAATAACATACAATAACAATAACAATAACATAACAATAACAATAACAATAACATAACAATAACAATAACAATAACAATAACAATAACAATAACAATAACAATAACAATAACAATAACAATAACAATAACAATAACAATAACAATAACAAAACAATAACAATAACAATAACAATAACAATAACAATAACAATAACAATAACAATAACAATAACAATAACAATAACAATAACAATAACAATAACAATAACAATAACAATAACAATAACAATAACAATAACAATAACAATAACAATAACAATAACAATAACAATAACAATAACAATAACAATAACAATAACAATAACAATAACAATAACAAAACAATAACAATACAATACTATAACAATAACAATAACAATAACAATAACAATAACAATAACAATAACAATAACAAAAACAATAACAATAACAATAACAATAACAATAACATAACAATAACAATAACAATAACAAAACAATAACAATAACAATAACACTAACAATAACAATAACAATAACAATAACAATAACAATAACAATAACAATAACAATAACAATAACAATAACAATAACAATAACAATAACAATAACAATAACAATAACAATAACAATAACAATAACATAACAATAACAATAACAATAACAATAACAATAACAATAACAATAACAATAACAATAACAATAACAATAACAATAACAATAACAATAACAATAACAATAACAATAACAATAACAATAACAATAACAATAACAATAACAATAACAATAACAATAACAATAACATAACAATAACAATAACAATAACAATAACAATAACAATAACAATAACAATAACAATAACAATAACAATAACAATAACAATAACAATAACAAACAATAACAATAACAATAACAATAACAATAACAATAACAATAACAATAACAATAACAATAACAATAACAATACAATAACAATAACAATAACAATAACAATAACAATAACAATAACAATAACAATAACAATAACAATAACAATAACAATAACAATAACAATAACAATAACAATAACAATAACAATAACAATAACAATAACAATAACACTAACAATAACAATAACAATAACAATAACAATAACAATAACAATAACAATAACAATAACAATAACAATAACAATAACAATAACAATAACAATAACAATAACAATAACAATAACAATAACAATAACAACAATAACAATAACAACAAACAATAACAACAAACAATAACAATAACAATAACAATAACAATAAACAATAACAATAACAATAACAATAACAATAACCAATAACAATAACAATAACAATAACAAAACATAACAATAACAATAACAATAACAATAACAATAACAATAACAATAACAATAACAATAACAATAACAATAACAATAACAATAACAATAACAATAACAATAACAAAAACAATAACAATAACAATAACAATAAACAATAACAATAACAATAAAATAACAATAACAATAACAATAACAATAACAATAACAATAACAATAACAATAACAATAACAATAACAATAACAATAACAATAACAATAACAATAACAATAACAATAACAATAACAATAACAATAACAATAACAATAACAATAACAATAACAATAACAATAACAATAACAATAACAATAACAATAACAATAACAATAACAATAACAATAACAATAACAATAACAATAACAATAACAATAACAATAACAATAACAATAACAATAACAATAACAATAACAATAACAATAACAATAACAATAACAATAACAATAACAATAACAATAACAATAACAATAACAATAACAATAACAATAACAATAACAATAACAATAACAATAACAATAACAATAACAATAACAATAACAATAACAATAACAATAACAATAACAATAACAATAACAATAACAATAACAATAACTATAACAATAACAATAACAAGAACAATAACAATAACAATAACAATAACAATAACAATAACAATAACAATAACAATAACAATAACAATAACAATAACAATAACAATAACAATAACAATAACAATAACAATAACAATAACAATAACAATAACAATAACAATAACAATAACAATAACAATAACAATAACAATAACAATAACAATAACAATAACAATAACAATAACAATAACAATAACAATAACAATAACAATAACAATAACAATAACAATAACAATAACAATAACAATAACAATAACAATAACAATAACAATAACAATAACAATAACAATAACAATAACAATAACAATAACAATAACAATAACAATAACAATAACAATAACAATAACAATAACAATAACAATAACAATAACAATAACAATAACAATAACAATAACAATAACAATAACAATAACAATAACAATAACAATAACAATAACAATAACAATAACAATAACAATAACAATAACAATAACAATAACAATAACAATAACAATAACAATAACAATAACAATAACAATAACAATAACAATAACAATAACAATAACAATAACAATAACAATAACAATAACAATAACAATAACAATAACAATAACAATAACAATAACAATAACAACAATAACAATAACAATAACAATAACAATAACAATAACAATAACAATAACAATAACAATAACAATAACAATAACAATAACAATAACAATAACAATAACAATAACAATAACAATAACAATAACAATAACAATAACAATAACAATAACAATAACAATAACAATAACAATAACAATAACAATAACAATAACAATAACAATAACAATAACAATAACAATAACAATAACAATAACAATAACAATAACAATAACAATAACAATAACAATAACAATAACAATAACAATAACAATAACAATAACAATAACAATAACAATGACAATAACAATAACAATAACAATAACAATAACAATAACAATAACAATAACAATAACAATAACAATAACAATAACAATAACAATAACAATAACAATAACAATAACAATAACAATAACAATAACAATAACAATAACAATAACAATAACAATAACAATAACAATAACAATAACAATAACAATAACAATAACAATAACAATAACAATAACAATAACAATAACAATAACAATAACAATAACAATAACAATAACAATAACAATAACAATAACAATAACAATAACAATAACAATAACAATAACAATAACAATAACAATAACAATAACAATAACAATAACAATAACAATAACAATAACAATAACAATAACAATAACAATAACAATAACAATAACAATAACAATAACAATAACAATAACAATAGCAATAACAATAACAATAACAATAACAATAACAATAACAATAACAATAACAATAACAATAACAATAACAATAACAATAACAATAACAATAACAATAACAATAACAATAACAATAACAATAACAATAACAATAACAATAACAATAACAATAACAATAACAATACAATAACAATAACACATAACAATAACAATAACAATAACAATAACAATAACAATAACAATAACAATAACAATAACAATAACAATAACAATAACAATAACAAAACAATAACAATAACAATAACAATAACAATAACAATAACAATAACAATAACAATAACAATAACAATAACAATAACAATAACAATAACAATAACAATAACAATAACAATAACAATAACAATAACAATAACAATAACAATAACAATAACAATAACAATAACAATAACAATAACAATAACAATAACAATAACAATAACAATAACAATAACAATAACAATAACAATAACAATAACAATAACAATAACAATAACAATAACAATAACAATAACAATAACAATAACAATAACAATAACAATAACAATAACAATAACAATAACAATAACAATAACAATAACAATAACAATAACAATAACAATAACAATAACAATAACAATAACAATAACAATAACAATAACATAACAATAACAATAACAATAACAATAACAATAACAATAACAATAACAATAACAAAAATAACAAAACAATAACAATAACAATAACAATAACAATAACAATAACAATAACAAAAACAATAACAATAACAATAACAATAACAATAACAATAACAATAACAATAACAATAACAATAACAATAACAATAACAATAACAATAACAATAACAATAACAATAACAATAACAAAACAATAACAATAACAATAACAATAACAATAACAATAACAATAACAATAACAATAACAATAACAATAACAATAACAATAACAATAACAATAACAATACAATAACAATAACAATAACAATAACAATAACAATAACAATAACAATAACAATAACAATAACAATAACAATAACAATAACATAACAATAACAATAACAATAACAATAACAATAACAATAACAATAACAATAACAATAACAATAACAATAACAATAACAATAACATAAACAATAACAATAACAATAACAATAACAATAACAATAACAATAACAATAACATGAACAATAACAATAACAATAACAATAACAATAACAATAACAATAACAATAACAATAACAATAACATAAATAACAATAACAATAACAATAACAATAACAATAACAATAACAATAACAATAACATAACAATAACAATAACAATAACAATAACAATAAAACAATAACAATAACAATAACAATAACAATAACAATAACAATAACAATAACAATAACAATAACAATAACAATAACAATAACAATAACAATAACAATAACAATAACAATAACAATAACAATAACAATAACAATAACAATAACAATAACAATAACAAAAACAATAACAATAACAATAACAATAACAATAACAATAACAATAACAAAAAAACAATAACAATAACAATAATAACAATAACAATAACAATAACAATAACAATAACAATAACAATAACAATAACAATAACAATAACAATAACAATAACAATAACAATAACAATAACAATAACAATAACAATAACAATAACAATAACAATAACAATAACAATAACAATAACAATAACAATAACAATAACAATAACAATAACAATAACAATAACAATAACAATAACAATAACAATAACAATAACAATAACAATAACAATAACATAACAATAACAATAACAATAACAATAACAATAACAATAACAATAACAATAACAATAACAATAACAATACATACAATAACAATAACAATAACAATAACAATAACAATAACAATAACAATAACAATAACAATAACAATAACAATAACAATAACAATAACAATAACAATAACAATAACAATAACAATAACATAACAATAACAATAACAATAACAATAACAATAACAATAACAATAACAATAACAATAACAATAACAATAACAATAACAATAACAATAACAATAACAATAACAATAACAATAACAATAACAATAACAATAACAATAACAATAACAATAACAATAACAACATAACAATAACAATAACAATAACAATAACAATAACAATAACAATAACAATAACAATAACAATAACAATAACAATAACAATAACAATAACAATAACAATAACAATAACAATAACAATAACAATAACAATAACAATAACAATAACACAACAATAACAATAACAATAACAATAACAATAACAATAACATAACAAAACAAAACAATAACAATAACAATAACAATAACAATAACAATAACAATAACAATAACAATAACAATAACAATAACAATAACAATAACAATAACAATAACAATAACAATAACAATAACAATAACAATAACAATAACAATAACAATAACAATAACAATAACAATAACAATAACAATAACAATAACAATAACAATAACAATAACATAACAATAACAATAACAATAACAATAACATAACAATAACAATAACAATAACAATAACAATAACAATAACAATAACAATAACAATAACAACAATAACAATAACAATAACAATAACAATAACAATAACAAAACAATAACAATAACAATAACAATAACAATAACAATAACAATAACAATAACAATAACAATAACAATAACAATAACAATAACAATAACAATAACAATAACAATAACAATACAATAACAATAACAATAACAATAACAATAACAATAACAATAACAATAACAATAACAATAACAATAACAATAACAATAACAATAACAATAACAATAACAATAACAATAACAATAACAATAACAATAACAATAACAATAACAATAACAATAACAATAACAATAACATAACAATAACAATAACAATAACAATAACAATAACAATAACAATAACAATAACAATAACAATAACAATAACAATAACAATAACAATAACAATAACAATAACAATAACAATAACAATAACAATAACAATAACATAATAACAATAACAATAACAATAACAATAACAATAACAATAACAATAACAATAACAATAACAATAACAATAACAATAACAATAACAATAACAATAACAATAACAATAACAATAACAATAACAATAACAATAACAATAACAATAACAATAACAATAACAATAACAATAACAATAACAATAACAATAACAATAACAATAACAATAACAATAACAATAACAATAACAATACAATAACAATAACAATAACAATAACAATAACAATAACAATAACAATAACAAAACAATAACAATAACAATAACAATAACAATAACAATAACAATAACAATAACAATAACAATAACAATAACAATAACAATAACAATAACAATAACAATAACAATAACAATAACAATAACAATAACAATACAATAACAATAACAATAACAATAACAATAACAATAACAATAACAATAACAATAACAATAACAATAACAATAACAATAACAAAAACAATAACAATAACAATAACAATAACAATAACAATAACAATAACAATAACAATAACAATAACAATAACAATAACAATAACAATAACAATAACAATAACAATAACAATAACAATAACAATAACAATAACAATAACAATAACAATAACAATAACAATAACAATAACAATAACAATAACAATAACAATAACAATAACAATAACAATAACAATAACAATAACAATAACAATAACAATAACAATAACAATAACAATAACAATAACAATAACAATAACAATAACAACAATAACAATAACAATAACAATAACAATAACAATAACAATAACAATAACAATAACAATAACAATAACAATAACAATAACAATAACAATAACAATAACAATAACAATAACAATAACAATAACAATAACAATAACAATAACAATAACAATAACAATAACAATAACAATAACAATAACAATAACAATAACAATAACAATAACAATAACAATAACAATAACAATAACAATAACAATAACAATAACAATAACAATAACAATAACAATAACAATAACAATAACAATACAATAACAATAACAATAACAATAACAATAACAATAACAATAACAATAACAATAACAATAACAATAACAATAACAATAACAATAACAATAACAATAACAATAACAATAACAATAACAATAACAATAACAATAACAATAACAATAACAATAACAATAACAATAACAATAACAATAACAATAACAATAACAATAACAATAACAATAACAATAACAATAACAATAACAATAACAATAACAATAACAATAACAATAACAATAACAATAACAATAACAACAATAACAATAACAATAACAATAACAATAACAATAACAATAACAATAACAATAACAATAACAATAACAATAACAATAACAATAACAATAACAATAACAATAACAATAACAATAACAATAACAATAACAATAACAATAACAATAACAATAACAATAACAATAACAATAACAATAACAATAACAATAACAATAACAATAACAATAACAATAACAATAACAATAACAATAACAATAACAATAACAATAACAATAACAATAACAATAACAATAACAATAACAATAACAATAACAATAACAATAACAATAACAATAACAATAACAATAACAATAACAATAACAATAACAATAACAATAACAATAACAATAACAATAACAATAACAATAACAATAACAATAACAATAACAATAACAATAACAATAACAATAACAATAACAATAACAATAACAATAACAATAACAATAACAATAACAATAACAATAACAATAACAATAACAATAACAATAACAATAACAATAACAATAACAATAACAATAACAATAACAATAACAATAACAATAACAATAACAATAACAATAACAATAACAATAACAATAACAATAACAATAACAATAACAATAACAATAACAATAACAATAACAATAACAATAACAATAACAATAACAATAACAATAACAATAACAATAACAATAACAATAACAATAACAATAACAATAACAATAACAATAACAATAACAATAACAATAACAATAACAATAACAATAACAATAACAATAACAATAACAATAACAATAACAATAACAATAACAATAACAATAACAATAACAATAACAATAACAATAACAATAACAATAACAATAACAATAACAATAACAATAACAATAACAATAACAATAACAATAACAATAACAATAACAATAACAATAACAATAACAATAACAATAACAATAACAATAACAATAACAATAACAATAACAATAACAATAACAATAACAATAACAATAACAATAACAATAACAATAACAATAACAATAACAATAACAATAACAATAACAATAACAATAACAATGACAATAACAATAACAATAACAATAACAATAACAATAACAATAACAATAACAATAACAATAACAATAACAATAACAATAACAATAACAATAACAATAACAATAACAATAACAATAACAATAACAATAACAATAACAATAACAATAACAATAACAATAACAATAACAATAACAATAACAATAACAATAACAAGAACAATAACAATAACAATAACAATAACAATAACAATAACAATAACAATAACAATAACAATAACAATAACAATAACAATAACAATAACAATAACAATAACAATAACAATAACAATAACAATAACAATAACAATAACAATAACAATAACAATAACAATAACAATAACAATAACAATAACAATAACAATAACAATAACAATAACAATAACAATAACAATAACAATAACAATAACAATAACAATAACAATAACAATAACAATAACAATAACAATAACAATAACAATAACAATAACAATAACAATAACAATAACAATAACAATAACAATAACAATAACAATAACAATAACAATAACAATAACAATAACAATAACAATAACAATAACAATAACAATAACAATAACAATAACAATAACAATAACAATAACAATAACAATAACAATAACAATAACAATAACAATAACAATAACAATAACAATAACAATAAATAACAATAACAATAACAATAACAATAACAAACAATAACAATAACAATAACAATAACAATAACAATAACAATAACAATAACAATAACAATAACAATAACAATAACAATAACAATAACAATAACAATAACAATAACAATAACAATAACAATAACAATAACAATAACAATAACAATAACAATAACAATAACAATAACAATAACAATAACAATAACAATAACAATAACAATAACAATAACAATAACAATAACAATAACAATAACAATAACAATAACAATAACAATAACAATAACAATAACAATAACAATAACAATAACAATAACAATAACAATAACAATAACAATAACAATAACAATAACAATAACAATAACAATAACAATAACAATAACAATAACAATAACAATAACAATAACAATAACAATAACAATAACAATAACAATAACAATAACAATAACAATAACAATAACAATAACAATAACAATAACAATAACAATAACAATAACAATAACAATAACAATAACAATAACAATAACAATAACAATAACAATAACAATAACAATAACAATAACAATAACAATAACAATAACAATAACAATAACAATAACAATAACAATAACAATAACAATAACAATAACAATAACAATAACAATAACAATAACAATAACAATAACAATAACAATAACAATAACAATAACAATAACAATAACAATAACAATAACAATAACAATAACAATAACAATAACAATAACAATAACAATAACAATAACAATAACAATAACAATAACAATAACAATAACAATAACAATAACAATAACAATAACAATAACAATAACAATAACAATAACAATAACAATAACAATAACAATAACAATAACAATAACAATAACAATAACAATAACAATAACAATAACAATAACAATAACAATAACAATAACAATAACAATAACAATAACAATAACAATAACAATAACAATAACAATAACAATAACAATAACAATAACAATAACAATAACAATAACAATAACAATAACAATAACAATAACAATAACAATAACAATAACAATAACAATAACAATAACAATAACAATAACAATAACAATAACAATAACAATAACAATAACAATAACAATAACAATAACAATAACAATAACAATAACAATAACAATAACAATAACAATAACAATAACAATAACAATAACAATAACAATAACAATAACAATAACAATAACAATAACAATAACAATAACAATAACAATAACAATAACAATAACAATAACAATAACAATAACAATAACAATAACAATAACAATAACAATAACAATAACAATAACAATAACAATAACAATAACAATAACAATAACAATAACAATAACAATAACAATAACAATAACAATAACAATAACAATAACAATAACAATAACAATAACAATAACAATAACAATAACAATAACAATAACAATAACAATAACAATAACAATAACAATAACAATAACAATAACAATAACAATAACAATAACAATAACAATAACAATAACAATAACAATAACAATAACAATAACAATAACAATAACAATAACAATAACAATAACAATAACAATAACAATAACAATAACAATAACAATAACAATAACAATAACAATAACAATAACAATAACAATAACAATAACAATAACAATAACAATAACAATAACAATAACAATAACAATAACAATAACAATAACAATAACAATAACAATAACAATAACAATAACAATAACAATAACAATAACAATAACAATAACAATAACAATAACAATAACAATAACAATAACAATAACAATAACAATAACAATAACAATAACAATAACAATAACAATAACAATAACAATAACAATAACAATAACAATAACAATAACAATAACAATAACAATAACAATAACAATAACAATAACAATAACAATAACAATAACAATAACAATAACAATAACAATAACAATAACAATAACAATAACAATAACAATAACAATAACAATAACAATAACAATAACAATAACAATAACAATAACAATAACAATAACAATAACAATAACAATAACAATAACAATAACAATAACAATAACAATAACAATAACAATAACAATAACAATAACAATAACAATAACAATAACAATAACAATAACAATATCAATAACAATAACAATAACAATAACAATAACAATAACAATAACAATAACAATAACAATAACAATAACAATAACAATAACAATAACAATAACAATAACAATAACAATAACAATAACAATAACAATAACAATAACAATAACAATAACAATAACAATAACAATAACAATAACAATAACAATAACAATAACAATAACAATAACAATAACAATAACAATAACAATAACAATAACAATAACAATAACAATAACAATAACAATAACAATAACAATAACAATAACAATAACAATAACAATAACAATAACAATAACAATAACAATAACAATAACAATAACAATAACAATAACAATAACAATAACAATAACAATAACAATAACAATAACAATAACAATAACAATAACAATAACAATAACAATAACAATAACAATAACAATAACAATAACAATAACAATAACAATAACAATAACAATAACAATAACAATAACAATAACAATAACAATAACAATAACAATAACAATAACAATAACAATAACAATAACAATAACAGTAACAATAACAATAACAATAACAATAACAATAACAATAACAATAACAATAACAATAACAATAACAATAACAATAACAATAACAATAACAATAACAATAACAATAACAATAACAATAACAATAACAATAACAATAACAATAACAATAACAATAACAATAACAATAACAATAACAATAACAATAACAATAACAATAACAATAACAATAACAATAACAATAACAATAACAATAACAATAACAATAACAATAACAATAACAATAACAATAACAATAACAATAACAATAACAATAACAATAACAATAACAATAACAATAACAATAACAATGACAATAACAATAACAATAACAATAACAATAACAATAACAATAACAATAACAATAACAATAACAATAACAATAACAATAACAATAACAATAACAATAACAATAACAATAACAATAACAATAACAATAACAATAACAATAACAATAACAATAACAATAACAATAACAATAACAATAACAATAACAATAACAATAACAATAACAATAACAATAACAATAACAATAACAATAACAATAACAATAACAATAACAATAACAATAACAATAACAATATCAATAACAATAACAATAACAATAACAATAACAATAACAATAACAATAACAATAACAATAACAATAACAATAACAATAACAATAACAATAACAATAACAATAACAATAACAATAACAATAACAATAACAATAACAATAACAATAACAATAACAATAACAATAACAATAACAATAACAATAACAATAACAATAACAATAACAATAACAATAACAATAACAATAACAATAACAATAACAATAACAATAACAATAACAATAACAATAACAATAACAATAACAATAACAATAACAATAACGATAACAATAACAATAACAATAACAATAACAATAACAATAACAATAACAATAACAATAACAATAACAATAACAATAACAATAACAATAACAATAACAATAACAATAACAATAACAATAACAATAACAATAACAATAACAATAACAATAACAATAACAATAACAATAACAATAACAATAACAATAACAATAACAATAACAATAACAATAACAATAACAATAACAATAACAATAACAATAACAATAACAATAACAATAACAATAACAATAACAATAACAATAACAATAACAATAACAATAACAATAACAATAACAATAACAATAACAATAACAATAACAATAACAATAACAATAACAATAACAATAACAATAACAATAACAATAACAATAACAATAACAATAACAATAACAATAACAATAACAATAACAATAACAATAACAATAACAATAACAATAACAATAACAATAACAATAACAATAACAATAACAATAACAATAACAATAACAATAACAATAACAATAACAATAACAATAACAATAACAATAACAATAACAATAACAATAACAATAACAATAACAATAACAATAACAATAACAATAACAATAACAATAACAATAACAATAACAATAACAATAACAATAACAATAACAATAACAATAACAATAACAATAACAATAACAATAACAATAACAATAACAATAACAATAACAATAACAATAACAATAACAATAACAATAACAATAACAATAACAATAACAATAACAATAACAATAACAATAACAATAACAATAACAATAACAATAACAATAACAATAACAATAACAATAACAATAACAATAACAATAACAATAACAATAACAATAACAATAACAATAACAATAACAATAACAATAACAATAACAATAACAATAACAATAACAATAACAATAACAATAACAATAACAATAACAATAACAATAACAATAACAATAACAATAACAATAACAATAACAATAACAATAACAATAACAATAACAATAACAATAACAATAACAATAACAATAACAATAACAATAACAATAACAATAACAATAACAATAACAATAACAATAACAATAACAATAACAATAACAATAACAATAACAATAACAATAACAATAACAATAACAATAACAATAACAATAACAATAACAATAACAATAACAATAACAATAACAATAACAATAACAATAACAATAACAATAACAATAACAATAACAATAACAATAACAATAACAATAACAATAACAATAACAATAACAATAACAATAACAATAACAATAACAATAACAATAACAATAACAATAACAATAACAATAACAATAACAATAACAATAACAATAACAATAACAATAACAATAACAATAACAATAACAATAACAATAACAATAACAATAACAATAACAATAACAATAACAATAACAATAACAATAACAATAACAATAACAATAACAATAACAATAACAATAACAATAACAATAACAATAACAATAACAATAACAATAACAATAACAATAACAATAACAATAACAATAACAATAACAATAACAATAACAATAACAATAACAATAACAATAACAATAACAATAACAATAACAATAACAATAACAATAACAATAACAATAACAATAACAATAACAATAACAATAACAATAACAATAACAATAACAATAACAATAACAATAACAATAACAATAACAATAACAATAACAATAACAATAACAATAACAATAACAATAACAATAACAATAACAATAACAATAACAATAACAATAACAATAACAATAACAATAACAATAACAATAACAATAACAATAACAATAACAATAACAATAACAATAACAATAACAATAACAATAACAATAACAATAACAATAACAATAACAATAACAATAACAATAACAATAACAATAACAATAACAATAACAATAACAGTAACAATAACAATAACAATAACAATAACAATAACAATAACAATAACAATAACAATAACAATAACAATAACAATAACAATAACAATAACAATAACAATAACAATAACAATAACAATAACAATAACAATAACAATAACAATAACAATAACAATAACAATAACAATAACAATAACAATAACAATAACAATATCAATAACAATAACAATAACAATAACAATAACAATAACAATAACAATAACAATAACAATAACAATAACAATAACAATAACAATAACAATAACAATAACAATAACAATAACAATAACAATAACAATAACAATAACAATAACAATAACAATAACAATAACAATAACAATAACAATAACAATAACAATAACAATAACAATAACAATAACAATAACAATAACAATAACAATAACAATAACAATAACAATAACAATAACAATAACAATAACAATAACAATAACAATAACAATAACAATAACAATAACAATAACAATAACAATAACAATAACAATAACAATAACAGTAACAATAACAATAACAATAACAATAACAATAACAATAACAATAACAATAACAATAACAATAACAATAACAATAACAATAACAATAACAATAACAATAACAATAACAATAACAATAACAATAACAATAACAATAACAATAACAATAACAATAACAATAACAATAACAATAACAATAACAATAACAATAACAATAACAATAACAATAACAATAACAATAACAATAACAATAACAATAACAATAACAATAACAATAACAATAACAATAACAATAACAATAACAATAACAATAACAATAACAATAACAATAACAATAACAATAACAATAACAATAACAATAACAATAACAATAACAATAACAATAACAATAACAATAACAATAACAATAACAATAACAATAACAATAACAATAACAATAACAATAACAATAACAATAACAATAACAATAACAATAACAATAACAATAACAATAACAATAACAATAACAATAACAATAACAATAACAATAACAATAACAATAACAATAACAATAACAATAACAATAACAATAACAATAACAATAACAATAACAATAACAATAACAATAACAATAACAATAACAATAACAATAACAATAACAATAACAATAACAATAACAATAACAATAACAATAACAATAACAATAACAATAACAATAACAATAACAATAACAATAACAATAACAATAACAATAACAATAACAATAACAATAACAATAACAATAACAATAACAATAACAATAACAATAACAATAACAATAACAATAACAATAACAATAACAATAACAATAACAATAACAATAACAATAACAATAACAATAACAATAACAATAACAATAACAATAACAATAACAATAACAATAACAATAACAATAACAATAACAATAACAATAACAATAACAATAACAATAACAATAACAATAACAATAACAATAACAATAACAATAACAATAACAATAACAATAACAATAACAATAACAATAACAATAACAATAACAATAACAATAACAATAACAATAACAATAACAATAACAATAACAATAACAATAACAATAACAATAACAATAACAATAACAATAACAATAACAATAACAATAACAATAACAATAACAATAACAATAACAATAACAATAACAATAACAATAACAATAACAATAACAATAACAATAACAATAACAATAACAATAACAATAACAATAACAATAACAATAACAATAACAATAACAATAACAATAACAATAACAATAACAATAACAATAACAATAACAATAACAATAACAAGAACAATAACAATAACAATAACAATAACAATAACAATAACAATAACAATAACAATAACAATAACAATAACAATAACAATAACAATAACAATAACAATAACAATAACAATAACAATAACAATAACAATAACAATAACAATAACAATAACAATAACAATAACAATAACAATAACAATAACAATAACAATAACAATAACAATAACAATAACAATAACAATAACAATAACAATAACAATAACAATAACAATAACAATAACAATAACAATAACAATAACAATAACAATAACAATAACAATAACAATAACAATAACAATAACAATAACAATAACAATAACAATAACAATAACAATAACAATAACAATAACAATAACAATAACAATAACAATAACAATAACAATAACAATAACAATAACAATAACAATAACAATAACAATAACAATAACAATAACAATAACAATAACAATAACAATAACAATAACAATAACAATAACAATAACAATAACAATAACAATAACAATAACAATAACAATAACAATAACAATAACAATAACAATAACAATAACAATAACAATAACAATAACAATAACAATAACAATAACAATAACAATAACAATAACAATAACAATAACAATAACAATAACAATAACAATAACAATAACAATAACAATAACAATAACAATAACAATAACAATAACAATAACAATAACAATAACAATAACAATAACAATAACAATAACAATAACAATAACAATAACAATAACAATAACAATAACAATAACAATAACAATAACAATAACAATAACAATAACAATAACAATAACAATAACAATAACAATAACAATAACAATAACAATAACAATAACAATAACAATAACAATAACAATAACAATAACAATAACAATAACAATAACAATAACAATAACAATAACAATAACAATAACAATAACAATAACAATAACAATAACAATAACAATAACAATAACAATAACAATAACAATAACAATAACAATAACAATAACAATAACAATAACAATAACAATAACAATAACAATAACAATAACAATAACAATAACAATAACAATAACAATAACAATAACAATAACAATAACAATAACAATAACAATAACAATAACAATAACAATAACAATAACAATAACAATAACAATAACAATAACAATAACAATAACAATAACAATAACAATAACAATAACAATAACAATAACAATAACAATAACAATAACAATAACAATAACAATAACAATAACAATAACAATAACAATAACAATAACAATAACAATAACAATAACAATAACAATAACAATAACAATAACAATAACAATAACAATAACAATAACAATAACAATAACAATAACAATAACAATAACAATAACAATAACAATAACAATAACAATAACAATAACAATAACAATAACAATAACAATAACAATAACAATAACAATAACAATAACAATAACAATAACAATAACAATAACAATAACAATAACAATAACAATAACAATAACAATAACAATAACAATAACAATAACGATAACAATAACAATAACAATAACAATAACAATAACAATAACAATAACAATAACAATAACAATGACAATAACAATAACAATAACAATAACAATAACAATAACAATAACAATAACAATAACAATAACAATAACAATAACAATAACAATAACAATAACAATAACAATAACAATAACAATAACAATAACAATAACAATAACAATAACAATAACAATAACAATAACAATAACAATAACAATAACAATAACAATAACAGTAACAATAACAATTACAATAACAATAACAATAACAATAACAATAACAATAACAATAACAATAACAATAACAATAACAATAACAATAACAATAACAATAACAATAACAATAACAATAACAATAACAATAACAATAACAATAACAATAACAAGAACAATAACAATAACAATAACAATAACAATAACAATAACAATAACAATAACAATAACAATAACAATAACAATAAAAATAACAATAACAATAACAATAACAATAACAATAACAATAACAATAACAATAACAAT